>CAJUWN010000770.1:0-26947 GCA_910589765.1 Avena atlantica | reverse complement strand
TTTCTCGCGTTTTATGGCCGTTTTCATGAGCTATTGCCCACAGTTTAGGGGTTCTAGGGCGATTTACAGTGACCTTCCGACCTGATACATGTTGGAAAGATATGACCAGAAACTCGTCGTTTTCCCGCCGTTTTATGGCCGTTTTCATGAGCTATTGCCCATAGTTTTATGGTTCTAGGGCTATTTAAAGCAACCTTTAGACCCGATACATGTTTGAGAGTTATGCCTAAAAACTCGTCGTTTTCGTGTTTTATGGTCATTTTCATGTGTTATTGCCCACAGTTTTTGGGTTTCAGCAGCGGATTTGCATGTCTCGAAAGAACCGTGACATTTTTGAGAGATATGACCAGAAACTCGCCGTTCTCCGCGGCGTTTATGGCCGTTTTCATGAGCTATAGCCCACAGTTTAGGGGTTCTAGGGCGATTTACCGTGACCTTCCGACCTGATACATGTTGGAAAGATATGACCATAAACTCGTCGTTTTCTTGTTTTATGGCCGTTTTCATGAGCTATTGCCCACATTTTTATGGTTCTAGGGCTATTTAAAGCAACCTTAAGACCCGTACATGTTTGAGAGTTATGCCTAAAACTCGTCGTTTTTCGTGTTTTATGGTCATTTTCATGAGTTATTGCCCACAGTTTTTGGGTTCATCCGGATTTGCATGTCTCGAAAGAACCCTGACATGTTTGAGAGTTATGACCAGAAACTCGCCGTTCTCGAGTTTTATGGCCGTTTTCATGAGCTATTTCCCACAGTTTTGGGGTTCTAGGGCGATTTCAACTACTTTAAGAGACCGATACATGTTGAGAGTTATGCCTAAAAACTCGTCTTTTCGTGTTTATGGCCATTTTTATGAGTTATTGCCCACGGTTTTTGGTTCCAATTGGATTTGCAAGGCATGTAAGACCCGTTACATTTTTGAGAGATATGACCAGAAACTCATTTTCTCGCGTTTTATGGCCGTTTCATGAGCTATTGCCCACAGTTTAGGGGTTCTAGGGCGATTTACAGTGACCTTCCGACCTGATACATGTTGGAAAGATATGACCAGAAACTCGTCGTTTTCGCGTTTTAATGGCCGTTTTCATGAGCTATTGCCCATAGTTTTATGGTTCTAGGGCTATTTAAAGCAACCTTTAGACCTGATACATGTTTGAGAGTTTATCCCTAAAAACTCGTCGTTTTCGTGTTTTATGGTCATTTTCATGAGTTATTGCCCACAGTTTTTTGGGTTTTAGCCGGATTTGCATGTCTCGAAAGAACCCTGACATGTTTGAGAGATATGACCAGAAACTCGCCGTTCTCATAGAGCGCGTTTTAGGGCCGTTTTCATGAGCTATTTCCCACAGTTTTGGGGTTTCTAGGCGATTTTCAACTACTTTAGACCCGATACATGTTTGAGAGTTATGCCTAAAACTCGTCTTTTTCGTGTTTATGGCCATTTTTATGAGTTATTGCCCACGGTTTTTGGTTCCAATTGGATTTGCAAGGCATGTAAGACCCGTTACATTTTTGAGAGATATGACCAGAAACTCGCATTCTCGTTTTATGGCCGTTTTCATGAGCTATTCCCACAGTTTAGGGTTCTAGGGCGATTTACAGTGACCTTCCGACCTGATACATGTTGGAAAGATATGACCAAAACTCGTCGTTTCGCTTTTTTATGGCGTTTTCATGAGCTATTGCCCACAGTTTTGGTTCTAGGGCTATTTAAAGCAACCTTTAGACCCGATACATGTTTGAGAGTTATGCCTAAAAACTCGTCGTTTTCGTGTTTTATGGTCATTTTCATGAGTTTTGCCCACAGTTTTTGGGTTTAGCCGGATTTGCATGTCTCGAAAGAACCCTGACATGTTTGAGAGATATGACCAGAAACTCGTCGTTCTCGCGTTTTATGGCCGTTTTCATGAGCTATTGCCACAGTTTTGGGGTTCTAGGGCGATTTTCAACTACTTTAAGACCCGATACATGTTTGAGAGTTATGCCTAAAAACTCGTCTTTTCGTGTTTATGGCCATTTTTATGAGTTATTGCCCACGGTTTTTGGTTCCAATTGGATTTGCAAGGCATGTAAGACCCGTTACATTTTTGAGAGATATGACCAGAAACTCGCATTTCTCGCGTTTTATGGCCGTTTTCATGAGCTATTGCCCACAGTTTAGGGGTTCTAGGGCGATTTACAGTGACCTTCCGACCTGATACATGTTGGAAAGATATGACCAGAAACTCGTCGTTTTCGCGTTTTATGGCCGTTTTCATGAGCTATTGCCCACAGTTTTATGGTTCTAGGGCTATTTAAAGCAACCTTTAGACCCGATACATGTTTGAGAGTTATGCCTAAAAACTCGTCGTTTTCGTGTTTTATGTCATTTTCATGAGTTATTGCCCACAGTTTTTTGGGTTTTAGCCGGATTTGCATGTCTCGAAAGAACCCTGACATGTTTGAGAGATATGACCAGAAACTCGCCGTTCTCGAGTTTTATGGCCGTTTTCATGAGCTATTTCCCACAGTTTTGGGGTTCTAGGGCGATTTTCAACTACTTTAAGACCCGATACATGTTTGAGAGTTATGCCTAAAAACTCGTCGTTTTCGTGTTTTATGGTCATTTTTATGAGTTATTGCCCACGGTTTTGGTTCCAATTGGATTTGCAAGGCATGTAAGACCCGTTACATTTTGAGAGAGATATGACCAGAAACTCGCATTTCTCGCGTTTTATGGCCGTTTTCATGAGCTATTGCCCACAGTTTAGGGTTCTAGGGCGATTTACAGTGACCTTCCGACCTGATACATGTTGGAAAGATATGACCAGAAACTCGTCGTTTTCGCGTTTTATGGCCGTTTTCATGAGCTATTGCCCATAGTTTTATGGTTCTAGGGCTATTTAAAGCAACCTTTAGACCTGATACATGTTTGAGAGTTATGCCTAAAAACTCGTCGTTTTCGTGTTTTATGGTCATTTTCATGAGTTATTGCCCACAGTTTTTTGGTTTTAGCCGGATTTGCATGTCTCGAAAGAACCCTGACATGTTTGAGAGATATGACCAGAAACTCGTCGTTTCTTCGCGTTTTATGGCCGTTTTCATGAGCTATTGCCCACAGTTTAGGGTTCTAGGGCGATTTACAATGACCTTCCGACCTGATACATGTTGGAAAGATATGACCAGAAACTCGTCGTTTTTCGCGTTTTATGGCCGTTTTCATGAGCTATTGCCCATAGTTTTATGGTTCTAGGGCTATTTAAAGCAACCTTTAGACCCGATACATGTTTGAGAGTTATGCCTAAAAACTCGTCGTTTTCGTGTTTTATGGTCATTTTCATGTGTTATTGCCCACAGTTTTTGGGTTTCAGCCGGATTTGCATGTCTCGAAAGAACCGTGACATTTTGAGAGATATGACCAGAAACTCGCCGTTCTCGCGTTTTATGGCCGTTTTCATGAGCTATAGCCCACAGTTTAGGGGTTCTAGGGCGATTTACCTGACCTTCCGACCTGATACATGTTGGAAAGATATGACCATAAACTCGTCGTTTTCTTGTTTTATGGCCGTTTTCATGAGCTATTGCCCAGTTTTATGGTTCTAGGGCTATTTAAAGCAACCTTAAGACCCGTACATGTTTGAGAGTTATGCCTAAAAACTCGTCGTTTTCGTGTTTTATGGTCATTTTCATGAGTTATTGCCCACAGTTTTTGGGTTCATCCGGATTTGCATGTCTCGAAAGAACCCTGACATGTTTTGAGAGTATGACCAGAAACTCGCCGTTCTCGAGTTTTATGGCCGTTTTCATGAGCTATTGCCCACAGTTTTGGGTTCTAGGGCAATTTTCAACGACTTTAAGACCCGATACATGTTTGAGAGTTATGCCTAAAAACTCGTCTTTTTTGTGTTTATGGCCATTTTTATGAGTTATTGCCCACGGTTTTTGGTTCCAATTGGATTTGCAAGGCATGTAAGACCCGTTACATTTTGAGAGATATGACCAGAAACTCGCATTTTCTCGCGTTTTATGGCCGTTTTCATGAGCTATTGCCCACAGTTTAGGGTTCTAGGGCGATTTACAGTGACCTTCCGACCTGATACATGTTGGAAAGATATGACCAGAAACTCGTCGTTTTCGCGTTTTATGGCCGTTTTCATGAGCTATTGCCCATAGTTTTATGGTTCTAGGGCTATTTAAAGCAACCTTTAGACCTGATACATGTTTGAGAGTTATGCCTAAAAACTCGTCGTTTTCGTGTTTTATGGTCATTTTCATGAGTTATTGCCCACAGTTTTTTGTTTTAGCCGGATTTGCATGTCTCGAAAGAACCCGACATGTTTTGAGAGATATGACCAGAAACTCGTCGTTCTCGCGTTTTATGGCCGTTTTCATGAGCTATTGCCCACAGTTTAGGGGTTCTAGGGCGATTTACAGTGACCTTCCGACCTGATACATGTTGGAAAGATATGACCAGAAACTCGTCGTTTTCGCGTTTTATGGCCGTTTTCATGAGCTATTGCCCATAGTTTATGGTTCTAGGGCTATTTAAAGCAACCTTTAGACCCGATACATGTTTGAGAGTTATGCCTAAAAACTCGTCGTTTTCGTGTTTTATGGTCATTTTCATGTGTTATTGCCCACAGTTTTTTGGGTTTCAGCCGGATTTGCATGTCTCGAAAGAACCGTGACATTTTTGAGAGATATGACCAGAAACTCGCCGTTCTCTCGCGCGTTTTATGGCCGTTTTCATGAGCTATAGCCCACAGTTTAGGGGTTCTAGGGCGATTTACCGTGACCTTCCGACCTGATACATGTTGGAAAGATATGACCATAAACTCGTCGTTTTCTTGTTTTATGGCCGTTTTCATGAGCTATTGCCCACAGTTTTATGGTTCTAGGGCTATTTAAAGCAACCTTAAGACCCGGTACATGTTTGAGAGTTATGCCTAAAAACTCGTCGTTTTCGTGTTTTATGGTCATTTTCATGAGTTATTGCCCACAGTTTTTGGGTTCATCCGGATTTGCATGTCTCGAAAGAACCCTGACATGTTTGAGAGTTATGACCAGAAACTCGCCGTTCTCGAGTTTTATGGCCGTTTTCATGAGCTATTCCCACAGTTTTGGGGTTCTAGGGCGATTTCAACTACTTTAAGACCCGATACATGTTTGAGAGTTATGCCTAAAAACTCGTCTTTTTTGTGTTTATGGCCATTTTTATGAGAATTTGCCCACGGTTTTTGGTTCCAATTGGATTTGCAAGGCATGTAAGACCCGTTACATTTTGAGAGATATGCCAGAACTCGCATTTCGCTTTCTCGCGTTTTAATGGCCGTTTTCATGAGCTATTGCCCACAGTTTAGGGTTCTAGGGCGATTTACAGTGACCTTCCGACCTGATACATGTTGGAAAGATATGACCAGAAACTCGTCGTTTTCGCGTTTTATGGCCGTTTTCATGAGCTATTGCCCATAGTTTTTATGGTTCTAGGGCTATTTAAAGCAACCTTTAGACCTGATACATGTTTGAGAGTTATGCCTAAAAACTCGTCGTTTTCGTGTTTTATGGTCATTTTCATGAGTTATTGCCCACAGTTTTTTGGTTTTAGCCGGATTTGCATGTCTCGAAAGAACCCTGACATGTTTGAGAGATATGACCAGAAACTCGTCGTTCTCCGTCGCGTTTTATGGCCGTTTTCATGAGCTATTGCCCACAGTTTAGGGTTCTAGGGCGATTTACAGTGACCTTCCGACCTGATACATGTTGGAAAGATATGACCAGAAACTCGTCGTTTTCGCGTTTTATGGCCGTTTTCATGAGCTATTGCCCATAGTTTTATGGTTCTAGGGCTATTTAAAGCAACCTTTAGACCCGATACATGTTTGAGAGTTATGCCTAAAAACTCGTCGTTTTCGTGTTTTATGGTCATTTTCATGTGTTATTGCCCACAGTTTTTTGGGTTTCAGCCGGATTTGCATGTCTCGAAAGAACCGTGACATTTTTGAGAGATATGACCAGAAACTCGCCGTTCTCGCGGTTTATGGCCGTTTTCATGAGCTATAGCCCACAGTTTAGGGTTCTAGGGCGATTTACCGTGACCTTCCGACCTGATACATGTTGGAAAGATATGACCATAAACTCGTCGTTTTCTTGTTTTATGGCCGTTTCATGAGCTATTGCCCACAGTTTTATGGTTCTAGGGCTATTTAAAGCAACCTTAAGACCCGGTACATGTTTGAGAGTTATGCCTAAAAACTCGTCGTTTTCGTGTTTTATGGTCATTTTCATGAGTTTTTGCCCACAGTTTTTGGGTTCATCCGGATTTGCATGTCTCGAAAGAACCCTGACATGTTTTGAGAGTTATGACCAGAAACTCGCCGCCGTTCTCGAGTTTTATGGCCGTTTTCATGAGCTATTGCCCACAGTTTGGGGTTCTAGGGCGATTTTCAAACGACTTTAAGACCCGATACATGTTTGAGAGTTATGCCTAAAAACTCGTCTTTTTTTGTGTTTTATGGCCATTTTTATGAGTTATTGCCCACGTTTTTGGTTTCAATTGGATTTGCAAGGCATGTAAGACCCGTTACATTTTTGAGAGATATGACCAGAAACTCGCATTTCTCGCGTTTTATGGCCGTTTTCATGAGCTATTGCCCACAGTTTAGGGGTTCTAGGGCGATTTACAGTGACCTTCCGACCTGATACATGTTGGAAAGATATGACCAGAAACTCGTCGTTTTCGCGTTTTATGGCCGTTTTCATGAGCTATTGCCCATAGTTTTTATGGTTCTAGGGCTATTTAAAGCAACCTTTAGACCTGATACATGTTTGAGAGTTATGCCTAAAAACTCGTCGTTTTCGTGTTTTATGGTCATTTTCATGAGTTATTGCCCACAGTTTTTTGGGTTTTAGCCGGATTTGCATGTCTCGAAAGAACCGTGACATGTTTGAGAGATATGACCAGAAACTCGTCCGTTCTCGCGTTTTATGGCCGTTTTCATGAGCTATTGCCCACAGTTTAGGGGTTCTAGGGCGATTTACAGTGACCTTCCGACCTGATACATGTTGGAAAGATATGACCAGAAACTCGTCGTTTTCCGCGTTTTATGGCCGTTTTCATGAGCTATTGCCCATTTTTATGGTTCTAGGGCTATTTAAAGCAACCTTTAGACCCGATACATGTTTGAGAGTTATGCCTAAAAACTCGTCGTTTTCGTGTTTTATGGTCATTTTCATGAGTTATTGCCCACAGTTTTTGGGTTTCAGCCGGATTTGCATGTCTCGAAAGAACCGTGACATTTTTGAGAGATATGACCAGAAACTCGCCGTTCTCTCTGCGTTTATGGCCGTTTTCATGAGCTATAGCCCACAGTTTAGGGGTTCTAGGGCGATTTACAGTGACCTTCCGACCTGATACATGTTGGAAAGATATGACCAGAAACTCGTCGTTTTCTTGTTTTATGGCCGTTTTCATGAGCTATTGCCCACAGTTTTATGGTTCTAGGGCTATTTAAAGCAACCTTAAGACCCGATACATGTTTGAGAGTTATGCCTAAAAACTCGTCGTTTTCGTGTTTTATGGTCATTTTGAGTTATTGCCCACAGTTTTTGGGTTCATCCGGATTTGCATGTCTCGAAAGAACCCTGACATGTTTGAGAGATATGACCAGAAACTCGCCGTTCTCGCGTTTTATGGCCGTTTTCATGAGCTATGCCCACAGTTTAGGGGTTCTAGGGCGATTTACAATGACCTTCCGACCTGATACATGTTGGAAAGATATGACCATAAACTCGTCGTTTTCGCGTTTTATGGCCGTTTTCATGAGCTATTGCCCACAGTTTTTTGGTTCTAGGGCTATTTAAAGCAACCTTAAGACCTGATACATGTTTGAGAGTTATGCCTAAAACTCGTCGTTTTCGTGTTTTATGGTCATTTTCATGAGTTATTGCCCACAGTTTTTTGGGTTCATCCGGATTTGCATGTCTCGAAAGAACCCTGACATGTTTGAGAGATATGACCAGAAACTCGCCGTTCTCGAGTTTTATGGCCGTTTTCATGAGCTATTTCCCACAGTTTTGGGGTTCTAGGGCGATTTTCAACTACTTTAAGACCCGATACATGTTTGAGAGTTATGCCTAAAAACTCGTCTTTTTCGTGTTTATGGCCATTTTTATGAGTTATTGCCCACGGTTTTTGGTTCCAATTGGATTTGCAAGGCATGTAAGACCCGTACATTTTTGAGAGATATGACCAGAAACTCGCATTTCTCGCGTTTTATGGCCGTTTTCATGAGCTATTGCCCACAGTTTAGGGGTTCTAGGGCGATTTACAGTGACCTTCCGACCTGATACATGTTGGAAAGATATGACCAGAAACTCGTCGTTTTCGCGCGTTTTATGGCCGTTTTCATGAGCTATTGCCCATAGTTTTATGGTTCTAGGGCTATTTAAAGCAACCTTTAGACCTGATACATGTTTGAGAGTTATGCCTAAAAACTCGTCGTTTTCGTGTTTTATGGTCATTTTCATGAGTTATTGCCCACAGTTTTTTGGGTTTTAGCCGGATTTGCATGTCTCGAAAGAACCCTGACATGTTTGAGAGATATGACCAGAAACTCGTCGTTCTCGTCGCGTTTTATGGCCGTTTTCATGAGCTATTGCCCACAGTTTAGGGGTTCTAGGGCGATTTACAGTGACCTTCCGACCTGATACATGTTGGAAAGATATGACCAGAAACTCGTCGTTTTCGCGTTTTATGGCCGTTTTCATGAGCTATTGCCCATAGTTTTATGGTTCTAGGGCTATTTAAAGCAACCTTTAGACCCGATACATGTTTGAGAGTTATGCCTAAAAACTCGTCGTTTTCATGTGTTATTGCCCACAGTTTTTGGGTTTCAGCCGGATTTGCATGTCTCGAAAGAACCGTGACATTTTTGAGAGATATGACCAGAAACTCGCCGTTCTCGCTCGCGCGTTTTATGGCCGTTTTCATGAGCTATAGCCCACAGTTTAGGGGTTCTAGGGCGATTTACCGTGACCTTCCGACCTGATACATGTTGGAAAGATATGACCATAAACTCGTCGTTTTCTTGTTTTATGGCCGTTTTCATGAGCTATTGCCCACAGTTTTTATGGTTCTAGGGCTATTTAAAGCAACCTTAAGACCCGGTACATGTTTGAGAGTTATGCCTAAAAACTCGTCGTTTCGTGTTTTATGGTCATTTTGAGTTATTGCCCACAGTTTTTGGGTTCATCCGGATTTGCATGTCTCGAAAGAACCCTGACATGTTTGAGAGTTATGACCAGAAACTCGCCGTTCTCGAGTTTTATGGCCGTTTTCATGAGCTATTGCCCACAGTTTTGGGGTTCTAGGGCGATTTTCAACTACTTTAAGACCCGATACATGTTTGAGAGTTATGCCTAAAAACTCGTCTTTTTCGTGTTTATGGCCATTTTTATGAGTTATTGCCCACGGTTTTTGGTTCCAATTGGATTTGCAAGGCATGTAAGACCCGTTACATTTTTGAGAGATATGACCAGAAACTCGCATTTCTCCGCGTTTTATGGCCGTTTTCATGAGCTATTGCCCACAGTTTAGGGGTTCTAGGGCGATTTACAGTGACCTTCCGACCTGATACATGTTGGAAAGATATGACCAGAAACTCGTCGTTTTCGCGTTTTATGGCCGTTTTCATGAGCTATTGCCCATAGTTTTATGGTTCTAGGGCTATTTAAAGCAACCTTTAGACCTGATACATGTTTGAGAGTTATGCCTAAAACTCGTCGTTTTCGTGTTTTATGGTCATTTTCATGAGTTATTGCCCACAGTTTTTTGGGTTTTAGCCGGATTTGCATGTCTCGAAAGAACCCTGACATGTTTGAGAGATATGACCAGAAACTCGTCGTTCTCGCGCGTTTTATGGCCGTTTTCATGAGCTATTGCCCACAGTTTAGGGGTTCTAGGGCGATTTACAATGACCTTCCGACCTGATACATGTTGGAATGATATGACCAGAAACTCGTCGTTTTCGCGTTTTATGGCCGTTTTCATGAGCTATTGCCCATAGTTTTATGGTTCTAGGGCTATTTAAAGCAACCTTTAGACCCGATACATGTTTGAGAGTTATGCCTAAAAACTCGTCGTTTTCGTGTTTTATGGTCATTTTCATGTGTTATTGCCCACAGTTTTTGGGTTTCAGCCGGATTTGCATGTCTCGAAAGAACCGTGACATTTTTGAGAGATATGACCAGAAACTCGCCGTTCTCGCGTTTTATGGCCGTTTTCATGAGCTATAGCCCACAGTTTAGGGGTTCTAGGGCGATTTACCGTGACCTTCCGACCTGATACATGTTGGAAAGATATGACCATAAACTCGTCGTTTTCTTGTTTTTATGGCCGTTTTCATGAGCTATTGCCCACAGTTTTATGGTTCTAGGGCTATTTAAAGCAACCTTAAGACCCGGTACATGTTTGAGAGTTATGCCTAAAAACTCGTCGTTTTCGTGTTTTATGGTCATTTTGAGTTATTGCCCACAGTTTTTGGGTTCATCCGGATTTGCATGTCTCGAAAGAACCCTGACATGTTTGAGAGTTATGACCAGAAACTCGCCGTTCTCGAGTTTTTATGGCCGTTTTCATGAGCTATTTCCCACAGTTTTGGGGTTCTAGGGCGATTTTCAACTACTTTAAGACCCGATACATGTTTGAGAGTTATGCCTAAAAACTCGTCTTTTTCGTGTTTATGGCCATTTTTATGAGTTATTGCCCACGGTTTTTGGTTCCAATTGGATTTGCAAGCATGTAAGACCCGTACATTTTTGAGAGATATGACCAGAAACTCGCATTTCTCTCGCGTTTTATGGCCGTTTTCATGAGCTATTGCCCACAGTTTAGGGGTTCTAGGGCGATTTACAGTGACCTTCCGACCTGATACATGTTGGAAAGATATGACCAGAAACTCGTCGTTTTCGCGTTTTATGGCCGTTTTCATGAGCTATTGCCCATAGTTTTATGGTTCTAGGGCTATTTAAAGCAACCTTTAGACCTGATACATGTTTGAGAGTTATGCCTAAAAACTCGTCGTTTTCGTGTTTTATGGTCATTTTCATGAGTTATTGCCCACAGTTTTTTGGGTTTTAGCCGGATTTGCATGTCTCGAAAGAACCCTGACATGTTTGAGAGATATGACCAGAAACTCGTCGTTCTCGCGTTTTATGGCCGTTTTCATGAGCTATTGCCCACAGTTTAGGGGTTCTAGGGCGATTTACAGTGACCTTCCGACCTGATACATGTTGGAAAGATATGACCAGAAACTCGTCGTTTTCGCGTTTTATGGCCGTTTTCATGAGCTATTGCCCATTGTTTTATGGTTCTAGGGCTATTTAAAGCAACCTTTAGACCCGATACATGTTTGAGAGTTATGCCTAAAAACTCGTCGTTTTCGTGTTTTATGGTCATTTTCATGTGTTATTGCCCACAGTTTTTGGGTTTCAGCCGGATTTGCATGTCTCGAAAGAACCGTGACATTTTTGAGAGATATGACCAGAAACTCGCCGTTCTCTCTCGCGTTTTATGGCCGTTTTCATGAGCTATAGCCCACAGTTTAGGGGTTTAGGGCGATTTACCGTGACCTTCCGACCTGATACATGTTTGGAAAGATATGACCATAAACTCGTCGTTTTCTTGTTTTATGGCCGTTTTCATGAGCTATTGCCCACAGTTTTATGGTTCTAGGGCTATTTAAAGCAACCTTAAGACCCGGTACATGTTTGAGAGTTATGCCTAAAAACTCGTCGTTTTCGTGTTTTATGGTCATTTTCATGAGTTATTGCCCACAGTTTTTGGGTTCATCCGATTTGCATGTCTCGAAAGAACCCTGACATGTTTGAGAGTTATGACCAGAAACTCGCCGTTCTCGAGTTTTATGGCCGTTTTCATGAGCTATTTCCCACAGTTTTGGGGTTCTAGGGCGATTTTCAACTACTTTAAGACCCGATACATGTTTGAGAGTTATGCCTAAAAACTCGTCTTTTTCGTGTTTATGGCCATTTTTATGAGTTATTGCCCACGGTTTTTTGGTTCCAATTGGATTTTCAAGGCATGTAAGACCCGTTACATTTTTTGAGAGATATGACCAGAAACTCGCATTTCTCGCGTTTTATGGCCGTTTTCATGAGCTATTGCCCACAGTTTAGGGGTCTAGGGCGATTTACAGTGACCTTCCGACCTGATACATGTTGGAAAGATATGACCAGAAACTCGTCGTTTCACGTTTTATGGCCGTTTTCATGAGCTATTGCCCATAGTTTTATGGTTCTAGGGCTATTTAAAGCAACCTTTAGACCTGATACATGTTTGAGAGTTATGCCTAAAAACTCGTCGTTTTCGTGTTTTATGGTCATTTTCATGAGTTATTGCCCACAGTTTTTTGGGTTTTAGCCGGATTTGCATGTCTCGAAAGAACCGTGACATGTTTGAGAGATATGACCAGAAACTCGTCGTCTCCGCGTTTTATGGCCGTTTTCATGAGCTATTGCCCACAGTTTAGGGGTTCTAGGGCGATTTACAGTGACCTTCCGACCTGATACATGTTGGAAAGATATGACCAGAAACTCGTCGTTTTCGCGTTTTATGGCCGTTTTCATGAGCTATTGCCCATAGTTTTATGGTTCTAGGGCTATTTAAAGCAACCTTTAGACCCGATACATGTTTGAGAGTTATGCCTAAAAACTCGTCGTCGTTTCGTGTTTTATGGTCATTTTCATGTGTTATTGCCCACAGTTTTTTGGGTTTCAGCCGGATTTGCATGTCTCGAAAGAACCGTGACATTTTTGAGAGATATGACCAGAAACTCGCCGTTCTCCGCGCGTTTTATGGCCGTTTTCATGAGCTATAGCCCACAGTTTAGGGGTTCTAGGGCGATTTACCGTGACCTTCCGACCTGATACATGTTGGAAAGATATGACCATAAACTCGTCGTTTTCTTGTTTTATGGCCGTTTTCATGAGCTATTGCCCACAGTTTTATGGTTCTAGGGCTATTTAAAGCAACCTTAAGACCCGGTACATGTTTGAGAGTTATGCCTAAAAACTCGTCGTTTTCGTGTTTTATGGTCATTTTCATGAGTTATTGCCCACAGTTTTGGGTTCATCCGGATTTGCATGTCTCGAAAGAACCCTGACATGTTTGAGAGTTATGACCAGAAACTCGCCGTTCTCGAGTTTTATGGCCGTTTTCATGAGCTATTTCCCACAGTTTTGGGGTTCTAGGGCGATTTTCAACTACTTTAAGACCCGATACATGTTTGAGAGTTATGCCTAAAAACTCGTCTTTTTCGTGTTTATGGCCATTTTTATGAGTTATTGCCCACGGTTTTTGGTTCCAATTGGATTTGCAAGGCATGTAAGACCCGTTACATTTTTGAGAGATATGACCAGAAACTCGCATTTCTCGCGTTTTATGGCCGTTTTCATGAGCTATTGCCCACAGTTTAGGGGTTCTAGGGCGATTTACAGTGACCTTCCGACCTGATACATGTTGGAAAGATATGACCAGAAACTCGTCGTTTTCGCGTTTTATGGCCGTTTTCATGAGCTATTGCCCATAGTTTTATGGTTCTAGGGCTATTTAAAGCAACCTTTAGACCTGATACATGTTTGAGAGTTATGCCTAAAACTCGTCGTTTTCGTGTTTTATGGTCATTTTCATGAGTTATTGCCCACAGTTTTTTGGGTTTTAGCCGGATTTGCATGTCTCGAAAGAACCCTGACATGTTTGAGAGATATGACCAGAAACTCGTCGTTCTCCTCGCGTTTTATGGCCGTTTTCATGAGCTATTGCCCACAGTTTAGGGGTTCTAGGGCGATTTACATGACCTTCCGACCTGATACATGTTGGAAAGATATGACCAGAAACTCGTCGTTTCTCGCGTTTTATGGCCGTTTTCATGAGCTATTGCCCATTGTTTTATGGTTCTAGGGCTATTTAAAGCAACCTTTAGACCCGATACATGTTTGAGAGTTATGCCTAAAAACTCGTCGTTTTCGTGTTTTATGGTCATTTTCATGTGTTATTGCCCACAGTTTTTGGGTTTCAGCCGGATTTGCATGTCTCGAAAGAACCGTGACATTTTTGAGAGATATGACCAGAAACTCGCCGTTCTCCTCGCGTTTTATGGCCGTTTTCATGAGCTATAGCCCACAGTTTAGGGGGTTCTAGGGCGATTTACCGTGACCTTCCGACCTGATACATGTTGGAAAGATATGACCATAAACTCGTCGTTTTCTTGTTTTATGGCCGTTTTCATGAGCTATTGCCACAGTTTTATGGTTCTAGGGCTATTTAAAGCAACCTTAAGACCGGTACATGTTTGAGAGTTATGCCTAAAAACGTCGTTTTCGTGTTTTATGGTCATTTTCATGAGTTATTGCCCACAGTTTTTGGGTTCATCAGCCGGATTTGCATGTCTCGAAAGAACCTGACATGTTTGAGAGTTATGACCAGAAACTCGCCGTTCTCGAGTTTTATGGCCGTTTTCATGAGCTATTGCCCACAGTTTTGGGGTTCTAGGGCGTTTTCAACGACTTTAAGACCCGATACATGTTTGAGAGTTATGCCTAAAACTCGTCTTTTTCGTGTTTATGGCCATTTTTATGAGTTATTGCCCACAGGTTTTTGGTTCAATTGGATTTGCAAGCATGTAAGACCGTACATTTTTGAGAGATATGACCAGAAACTCGCATTTCTCGCGTTTTATGGCCGTTTTCATGAGCTATTGCCCACAGTTTAGGGGTTCTAGGGCGATTTACAGTGACCTTCCGACCTGATACATGTTGGAAAGATATGACCAGAAACTCGTCGTTTTCGCGTTTTATGGCCGTTTTCATGAGCTATTGCCCATAGTTTTATGGTTCTAGGGCTATTTAAAGCAACCTTTAGACCTGATACATGTTTGAGAGTTATGCCTAAAACTCGTCGTTTTCGTGTTTTATGGTCATTTTCATGAGTTATTGCCCACAGTTTTTTGGGTTTTAGCCGGATTTGCATGTCTCGAAAGAACCCTGACATGTTTGAGAGATATGACCAGAAACTCGTCGTTCTCGCGTTTTATGGCCGTTTTCATGAGCTATTTCCCACAGTTTTGGGGTTCTAGGGCGATTTTCAACTACTTTAGACCCGATACATGTTTGAGAGTTATGCCAAAAACTCGTCTTTTTCGTGTTTTATGGCCATTTTTATGAGTTATTGCCCACGTTTTTTGGTTCCAGGGATTTGCAAGGCATGTAAGACCCGTTACATTTTTGAGAGATATGACCAAAACTCGCATTTCTCGCGTTTTATGGCCGTTTTCATGAGCTATTGCCCACAGTTTAGGGTTCTAGCGATTTACAGTGACCTTCCGACCTGATACATGTTGGAAGATATGACCAGAAACTCGTCGTTTTCGCGTTTTATGGCCGTTTTCATGAGCTATTGCCCACAGTTTTATGGGTCTAGGGCTATTTAAAGCAACCTTTAGACCTGATACATGTTTGAGAGTTATGCCTAAAACTCGT
This sequence comes from Avena atlantica, assembly GCA_910589765.1. Taxonomy (NCBI): domain Eukaryota; kingdom Viridiplantae; phylum Streptophyta; class Magnoliopsida; order Poales; family Poaceae; genus Avena; species Avena atlantica. The sequence continues at coordinate 11,414 of CAJUWN010000770.1, read as the reverse complement.
CGTTTTCGTGTTTTATGGTCATTTCATGAGTTATTGCCCACAGTTTTTTGGGTTTTAGCCGGATTTGCATGTCTCGAAAGAACCCTGACATGTTTGAGAGATATGACCAGAAACTCGTCGTTCTCTCTCGTTTTATGGCCGTTTTCATGAGCTATTGCCCACAGTTTAGGGGTTCTAGGGCGATTTACAGTGACCTTCCGACCTGATACATGTTGGAAAGATATGACCAGAAACTCGTCGTTTTCTTCGCGTTTTATGGCCGTTTTCATGAGCTATTGCCCATAGTTTTATGGTTCTAGGGCTATTTAAAGCAACCTTTAGACCCGATACATGTTTGAGAGTTATGCCTAAAAACTCGTCGTTTTCGTGTTTTATGGTCATTTTCATGAGTTATTGCCCACAGTTTTTGGGTTCCAGCCGATTTGCATGTCTCGAAGAACCGTGACATTTTGAGAGATATGACCAGAAACTCGCCGTTCTCTCGCGTTTTATGGCCGTTTTCATGAGCTATAGCCCACAGTTTAGGGGTTCTAGGGCGATTTACCGTGACCTTCCGACCTGATACATGTTGGAAAGATATGACCATAAACTCGTCGTTTTCTTGTTTAATGGCCGTTTTCATGAGCTATTGCCCCTAGTTTTATGGTTCTAGGGCTATTTAAAGCAACCTTAAGACCCGGTACATGTTTGAGAGTTATGCCTAAAAACTCGTCGTTTTCGTGTTTTATGGTCATTTTCATGAGTTATTGCCCACAGTTTTTTGGGTTCATCCCGGATTTGCATGTCTCGAAAGAACCCTGACATGTTTGAGAGTTATGACCAGAAACTCGCCGTTCTCGAGTTTTATGGCCGTTTTCATGAGCTATTGCCCACAGTTTTGGGGTTCTAGGGCGATTTCAACGACTTTAAGACCCGATACATGTTTGAGAGTTATGCCTAAAAACTCGTCTTTTTCGTGTTTATGGCCATTTTTATGAGTTATTGCCACGGTTTTTTGGTTCCAATTGGATTTGCAAGGCTGTAAGACCCGTTACATTTTTGAGAGATATGACCAGAAACTCGCATCGTCTTCGCGTTTTATATGGCCGTTTTCATGAGCTATTGCCCACAGTTTAGGGGTTCTAGGGCGATTTACAGTGACCTTCCGACCTGATACATGTTGGAAAGATATGACCAGAAACTCTCGTTTTCCCCGTTTTATGGCCGTTTTCATGAGCTATTGCCCATAGTTTTATGGTTCTAGGGCTATTTAAAGCAACCTTTAGACCTGATACATGTTTGAGAGTTATGCCTAAAAACTCGTCGTTTTCGTGTTTTATGGTCATTTTCATGAGTTATTGCCCACAGTTTTTTGGGTTTTAGCCGGATTTGCATGTCTCGAAAGAACCCTGACATGTTTGAGAGATATGACCAGAAACTCGTCGTTCTCGCGTTTTATGGCCGTTTTCATGAGCTATTGCCCACAGTTTAGGGGTTCTAGGGCGATTTACAGTGACCTTCCGACCTGATACATGTTGGAAAGATATGACCAGAAACTCGTCGTTTTCGCGTTTTATGGCCGTTTTCATGAGCTATTGCCCATAGTTTTATGGTTCTAGGGCTATTTAAAGCAACCTTTAGACCCGATACATGTTTGAGAGTTATGCCTAAAAACTCGTCGTTTTCGTGTTTTATGGTCATTTTCATGTGTTATTGCCCACAGTTTTTGGTTTCAGCCGGATTTGCATGTCTCGAAAGAACCGTGACATTTTTGAGAGATATGACCAGAAACTCGCCGTTCTCGCGTTTTATGGCCGTTTTCATGAGCTATAGCCCACAGTTTAGGGGTTCTAGGGCGATTTACCGTGACCTTCCGACCTGATACATGTTGGAAAGATATGACCATAAACTCGTCGTTTTCTTGTTTTATGGCCGTTTTCATGAGCTATTGCCCACAGTTTTATGGTTCTAGGGCTATTTAAAGCAACCTTAAGACCCGTACATGTTTGAGAGTTATGCCTAAAAACTCGTCGTTTTCGTGTTTTATGGTCATTTTCATGAGTTATTGCCCACAGTTTTTGGGTTCATCCGGATTTGCATGTCTCGAAAGAACCGTGACATGTTTGAGAGTTATGACCAGAAACTCGCCGTTCTCGAGTTTTATGGCCGTTTTCATGAGCTATTTCCCACAGTTTTGGGGTTCTAGGGCGATTTTCAACGACTTTAAGACCCGATACATGTTTGAGAGTTATGCCTAAAAACTCGTCTTTTTTGTGTTTATGGCCATTTTTATGAGTTATTGCCCACGGTTTTTTGGTTCCAATTGGATTTGCAAGGCATGTAAGACCCGTTACATTTTTGAGAGATATGACCAGAAACTCGCATTTCTCGCGTTTTATGGCCGTTTTCATGAGCTATTGCCCACAGTTTAGGGTTCTAGGGCGATTTACAGTGACCTTCCGACCTGATACATGTTGGAAAGATATGACCAGAAACTCGTCGTTTTCGCGTTTTATGGCCGTTTTCATGAGCTATTGCCCATAGTTTTATGGTTCTAGGGCTATTTAAAGCACCTTTAGACCTGATACATGTTGAGAGTTATGCCTAAAAACTCGTCGTTTTCGTGTTTTATGGTCATTTTCATGAGTTATTGCCCACAGTTTTTTTGGTTTTAGCCGGATTGCATGTCTCGAAAGAACCCTGACATGTTTGAGAGATATGACCAGAAACTCGTCGTTCTCGCGTTTTATGGCCGTTTTCATGAGCTATTGCCCACAGTTTAGGGGTTCTAGGGCGATTTACAGTGACCTTCCGACCTGATACATGTTGGAAAGATATGACCAGAAACTCGTCGTTTTCGCGTTTTATGGCCGTTTTCATGAGCTATTGCCCATAGTTTTATGGTTCTAGGGCTATTTAAAGCAACCTTTAGACCCGATACATGTTTGAGAGTTATGCCTAAAAACTCGTCGTTTTCGTGTTTTATGGTCATTTTCATGAGTTATTGCCCACAGTTTTTGGGTTCAGCCGGATTTGCATGTCCGAAAAGAACCGTGACATTTTTGAGAGATATGACCAGAAACTCGCCGTTCGCCCCTCGCGTTTTATGGCCGTTTTCATGAGCTATAGCCCACAGTTTAGGGGTTCTAGGGCGATTTACAGTGACCTTCCGACCTGATACATGTTGGAAAGATATGACCATAAACTCGTCGTTTTTCTTGTTTTTATGGCCGTTTTCATGAGCTATTGCCCACAGTTTTATGGTTCTAGGGCTATTTAAAGCAACCTTTAGACCCGATACATGTTTGAGAGTTATGCCTAAAAACTCGTCGTTTTCGTGTTTTATGGTCATTTTCATGAGTTTGCCCACAGTTTTGGGTTTCAGCCGGATTTGCATGTCTCGAAAGAACCGTGACATTTTGAGAGATATGACCAGAAACTCGCCGTTCTCGCGTTTTATGGCCGTTTTCATGAGCTATTGCCCACAGTTTAGGGGTTCTAGGGCGATTTACAGTGACCTTCCGACCTGATACATGTTGGAAAGATATGACCAGAAACTCGTCGTTTTCCGCGTTTTATGGCCGTTTTCATGAGCTATTGCCCACAGTTTTATGGTTCTAGGGCTATTTAAAGCAACCTAAGACCCGATACATGTTTGAGAGTTATGCCTAAAAACTCGTCGTTTTCGTGTTTTTATGGTCATTTTCATGAGTTATTGCCCACAGTTTTTGGGTTCAGCCGGATTTGCATGTCTCGAAAGAACCCTGACATTTTGAGAGATATGACCAGAAACTCGCCGTTCTCTCGCGTTTTATGGCCGTTTTCATGAGCTATAGCCCACAGTTTGGGGTTCTAGGGCGATTTACAGTGACCTTCCGACCTGATACATGTTGGAAAGAGTGACCAGAAACTCGTCGTTTTCTTGTTTTATGGCCGTTTTCATGAGCTATTGCCCACAGTTTTATGGTTCTAGGCTATTTAAAGCAACCTTAAGACCCGATACATGTTTGAGAGTTATGCCTAAAAACTCGTCGTTTTCGTGTTTTATGGTCATTTTCATGAGTTATTGCCCACAGTTTTTGGGTTTCAGCCGGATTTGCATGTCAAAAGAACCCTGACATGTTTGAGAGATATGACCAGAAACTCGCCGTTCTCGCGTTTTTATGGCCGTTTTCATGAGCTATTGCCCACAGTTAGGGGTTCTAGGGCGATTTACAGTGACCTTCCGACCTGATACATGTTGGAAAGATATGACCAAAACTCGTCGTTTTCGCGTTTTATGGCCGTTTTCATGAGCTATTGCCCATAGTTTTATGGTTCTAGGGCTATTTAAAGCAACCTTTAGACCCGATACATGTTTGAGAGTTATGCCTAAAAACTCGTCGTTTTCGTGTTTTATGGTCATTTTCATGAGTTGTTGCCCACAGTTTTTGGGTTTCAGCCGGATTTGCATGTCTCGAAAGAACCGTGACATTTTTGAGAGATATGACCAGAAACTCGCCGTTCTCGCGTTTTATGGCCGTTTTCATGAGCTATTGCCCACAGTTTAGGGTTCTAGGGCGATTTACAGTGACCTTCCGACCTGATACATGTTGGAAAGATATGACCAGAAACTCGTCGTTTTCTTGTTTTATGGCCGTTTTCATGAGCTATTGCCCATAGTTTTATGGTTCTAGGGCTATTTAAAGCAACCTTTAGACCCGATACATGTTTGAGAGTTATGCCTAAAAATCGTCGTTTTCGTGTTTTATGGTCATTTTCATGAGTTATTGCCCACAGTTTTTGGGTTTCAGCCGGATTTGCATGTCTCGAAAGAACCGTGACATTTTTGAGAGATATGACCAGAAACTCGCCGTTCTCCTCGCGTTTTATGGCCGTTTTCATGAGCTATAGCCCACAGTTTAGGGGTTCTAGGGCGATTTACCGTGACCTTCCGACCTGATACATGTTGGAAAGATATGACCATAAACTCGTCGTTTTCTTGTTTTATGGCCGTTTTCATGAGCTATTGCCCACAGTTTTATGGTTCTAGGGCTATTTAAAGCAACCTTAAGACCCGGTACATGTTTGAGAGTTATGCCTAAAACTCGTCGTTTTCGTGTTTTATGGTCATTTTCATGAGTTATTGCCCACAGTTTTTGGGTTCATCCGGATTTGCATGTCTCGAAAGAACCCTGACATGTTTGAGAGTTATGACCAGAAACTCGCCGTCTCGCGTTTTATGGCCGTTTTCATGAGCTATTGCCCACATTTTGGGTTCTAGGGCGATTTTCAAAGACTTTAAGACCGATACATGTTTGAGAGTTATGCCTAAAACTCGTCTTTTTCGTGTTTATGGCCTTTTTATGAGTTATTGCCCACAGGTTTTTGGTTCCAATGGATTTGCAAGGCATGTAAGACCCGTTACATGTTTGAGAGATATGACCAGAAACTCGCGTTTCTCGCGTTTTATGGCCGTTTTCATGAGCTATTGCCCACAGTTTAGGGGTTCTAGGGCGATTTACAGTGACCTTCCGACCTGACACATGTTGGAAAGATATGACCAGAAACTCGTCGTTTTCGCGTTTTATGGCCGTTTTCATGAGCTATTGCCCATAGTTTTATGGTTCTAGGGCTATTTAAAGCAACCTTTAGACCCGATACATGTTTGAGAGTTATGCCTAAAAACTCGTCGTTTTCGTGTTTTATGGTCATTTTCATGAGTTATTGCCCACAGTTTTTGGGTTTTAGCCGGATTTGCATGTCTCGAAGAACCTGACATGTTTGAGAGATATGACCAGAAACTCGTCGTTCTCTTCGTTCTGCGTTTAATGGCCGTTTTCATGAGCTATTGCCCACAGTTTAGGGGTTCTAGGGCGATTTACAGTGACCTTCCGACCTGATACATGTTGGAAAGATATGACCAGAAACTCGTCGTTTTCGCGTTTTATGGCCGTTTTCATGAGCTATTGCCCATAGTTTTTATGGTTCTAGGGCTATTTAAAGCAACCTTTAGACCTGATACATGTTTGAGAGTTATGCCTAAAAACTCGTCGTTTTCGTGTTTTATGGTCATTTTCATGAGTTATTGCCCACAGTTTTTTGGGTTTCAGCCGATTTGCATGTCTCGAAAGAACCCTGACATTTTTGAGAGATATGACCAGAAACTCGCCGTTCTCCGCGTTTTATGGCCGTTTTCATGAGCTATTGCCCACAGTTTAGGGGTTCTAGGGCGATTTACAGTGACCTTCCGACCTGATACATGTTGGAAAGATATGACCAGAAACTCATCGTTTTCTTGTTTTATGGCCGTTTTCATGAGCTATTGCCCATAGTTTTATGGTTCTAGGGCTATTTAAAGCACCCTTTAGACCCGATACATGTTTGAGAGTTATGCCTAAAAACTCGTCGTTTTCGTGTTTTGTGGTCATTTTCATGAGTTATTGCCCACAGTTTTTTGGGTTTCAGCCGGATTTGCATGTCTCGAAAGAACCGTGACATTTTTGAGAGATATGACCAGAAACTCGCCGTTCTCGGCGTTTTATGGCCGTTTTCATGAGCTATAGCCCACAGTTTAGGGGTTCTAGGGCGATTTACCGTGACCTTCCGACCTGATACATGTTGGAAAGATATGACCATAAACTCGTCGTTTTCTTGTTTTATGGCCGTTTTCATGAGCTATTGCCCACAGTTTTATGGTTCTAGGGCTATTTAAAGCAACCTTAAGACCCGGTACATGTTTGAGAGTTATGCCTAAAAACTCGTCGTTTTCGTGTTTTATGGTCATTTTCATGAGTTATTGCCCACAGTTTTTGGGTTCATCCGGATTTGCATGTCTCGAAAGAACCCTGACATGTTTGAGAGTTATGACCAGAAACTCGCCGTTCTCGAGTTTTATGGCCGTTTTCATGAGCTATTGCCCACAGTTTTGGGGTTCTAGGGCGATTTTCAACGACTTTAAGACCCGATACATGTTTGAGAGTTATGCCTAAAAACTCGTCTTTTTCGTGTTTTATGGTCATTTTTATGAGTTATTGCCCACGGTTTTTGGTTCCAATTGGATTTGCAAGGCATGTAAGACCCGTTACATTTTTGAGAGATATGACCAGAAACTCGCATTTCTCGCGTTTTATGGCCGTTTTCATGAGCTATTGCCCACAGTTTAGGGGTTCTAGGGCGATTTACAGTGACCTTCCGACCTGATACATGTTGGAAAGATATGACCAGAAACTCGTCGTTTTCACGTTTTATGGCCGTTTTCATGAGCTATTGCCCATAGTTTTATGGTTCTAGGGCTATTTAAAGCAACCTTTAGACCTGATACATGTTTGAGAGTTATGCCTAAAAACTCGTCGTTTTCGTGTTTTATGGTCATTTTCATGAGTTATTGCCCACAGTTTTTTGGGTTTTAGCCGGATTTGCATGTCTCGAAAGAACCCTGACATGTTTGAGAGATATGACCAGAAACTCGTCGTTCTCGCTCTTTATGGCCGTTTTCATGAGCTATTGCCCACAGTTTAGGGGTTCTAGGGCGATTTACAGTGACCTTCCGACCTGATACATGTTGGAAAGATATGACCAGAAACTCGTCGTTTTCGCGTTTTATGGCCGTTTTCATGAGCTATTGCCCATAGTTTTATGGTTCTAGGGCTATTTAAAGCAACCTTTAGACCCGATACATGTTTGAGAGTTATGCCTAAAAACTCGTCGTTTTCGTGTTTTATGGTCATTTTCATGTGTTATTGCCCACAGTTTTTGGGTTTCAGCCGGATTTGCATGTCTCGAAAGAACCGTGACATTTTGAGAGATATGACCAGAAACTCGCCGTTCTCGCGTTTTATGGCCGTTTTCATGAGCTATAGCCCACAGTTTAGGGGTTCTAGGGCGATTTACCGTGACCTTCCGACCTGATACATGTTGGAAAGATATGACCATAAACTCGTCGTTTTCTTGTTTTATGGCCGTTTTCATGAGCTATTGCCCACAGTTTTATGGTTCTAGGGCTATTTAAAGCAACCTTAACCCGGTACATGTTTGAGAGTTATGCCTAAAAACTCGTCGTTTTCGTGTTTTATGGTCATTTTCATGAGTTATTGCCCACAGTTTTTGGGTTCATCCGGATTTGCATGTCTCGAAAGAACCCTGACATGTTTGAGAGTTATGACCAGAAACTCGCCGTTCTCGAGTTTTATGGCCGTTTTCATGAGCTATTTCCCACAGTTTGGGGTTCTAGGGCGATTTTCAACTACTTTAAGACCCGATACATGTTTGAGAGTTATGCCTAAAAACTCGTCTTTTTCGTGTTTATGGCCATTTTTATGAGTTATTGCCCACGGTTTTTGGTTCCAATTGGATTTGCAAGGCATGTAAGACCCGTTACATTTTGAGAGATATGACCAGAAACTCGCATTTCTCGCGTTTTATGGCCGTTTTCATGAGCTATTGCCCACAGTTTAGGGGTTCTAGGGCGATTTACAGTGACCTTCCGACCTGATACATGTTGGAAAGATATGACCAGAAACTCGTCGTTTTCGCGTTTTATGGCCGTTTTCATGAGCTATTGCCCATAGTTTTATGGTTCTAGGGCTATTTAAAGCAACCTTTAGACCTGATACATGTTTGAGAGTTATGCCTAAAAACTCGTCGTTTTCGTGTTTTATGGTCATTTTCATGAGTTATTGCCCACAGTTTTTTGGGTTTTAGCCGGATTTGCATGTCTCGAAAGAACCCTGACATGTTTGAGAGATATGACCAGAAACTCGTCGTTCTCCGCGTTTTATGGCCGTTTTCATGAGCTATTGCCCACAGTTTAGGGGTTCTAGGGCGATTTACATGACCTTCCGACCTGATACATGTTGGAAAGATATGACCAGAAACTCGTCGTTTTCGCGTTTTATGGCCGTTTCATGAGCTATTGCCCATAGTTTATGGTTCTAGGGCTATTTAAAGCAACCTTTAGACCCGATACATGTTTGAGAGTTATGCCTAAAAACTCGTCGTTTTTCGTGTTTTATGGTCATTTTCAGTGTTATTGCCCACAGTTTTTGGGTTTCAGCCGGATTTGCATGTCTCGAAAGAACCGTGACATTTTTGAGAGATATGACCAGAACTCTCGTTCCGTTCTCGCGTTTTATGGCCGTTTTCATGAGCTATAGCCCACAGTTTAGGGGTTCTAGGGCGATTTACAGTGACCTTCCGACCTGATACATGTTGGAAAGATATGACCATAAACTCGTCGTTTTCTTGTTTTATGGCCGTTTTCATGAGCTATTGCCCACAGTTTTATGGTTCTAGGGCTATTTAAAGCAACCTTAAGACCCGGTACATGTTTGAGAGTTATGCCTAAAAACTCGTCGTTTTCGTGTTTTATGGTCATTTTCATGAGTTATTGCCCACAGTTTTTGGGTTCATCCGGATTTGCATGTCTCGAAAGAACCCTGACATGTTTGAGAGTTATGACCAGAAACTCGCCGTTCTCGAGTTTTATGGCCGTTTTCATGAGCTATTGCCCACAGTTTTGGGGTTCTAGGGCGATTTTCAACGACTTTAAGACCCGATACATGTTTGAGAGTTATGCCTAAAAACTCGTCGTTTTTGTGTTTATGGCCATTTTTATGAGTTATTGCCCACGGTTTTTGGTTCCAATTGGATTTGCAAGGCATGTAAGACCCGTTACATTTTTGAGAGATATGACCAGAAACTCGCATTTCTCGCGTTTTATGGCCGTTTTCATGAGCTATTGCCCACAGTTTAGGGGTTCTAGGGCGATTTACAGTGACCTTCCGACCTGATACATGTTGGAAAGATATGACCAGAAACTCGTCGTTTTCTTTTTTTATGGCCGTTTTCATGAGCTATTGCCCATAGTTTTTATGGTTCTAGGGCTATTTAAAGCAACCTTTAGACCTGATACATGTTTGAGAGTTATGCCTAAAAACTCGTCGTTTTCGTGTTTTATGGTCATTTTCATGAGTTATTGCCCACAGTTTTTTGGGTTTTAGCCGGATTTGCATGTCTCGAAAGAACCCTGACATGTTTGAGAGATATGACCAGAAACTCGTCGTTCTCGCGTTTTATGGCCGTTTTCATGAGCTATTGCCCACAGTTTAGGGGTTCTAGGGCGATTTACAATGACCTTCCGACCTGATACATGTTGGAAAGATATGACCAGAAACTCGTCGTTTTCGCGTTTTATGGCCGTTTTCATGAGCTATTGCCCATAGTTTTATGGTTCTAGGGCTATTTAAAGCAACCTTTAGACCCGATACATGTTTGAGAGTTATGCCTAAAAACTCGTCGTTTTCGTGTTTTATGGTCATTTTCATGTGTTATTGCCCACAGTTTTTGGGTTTCAGCCGGATTTGCATGTCTCGAAAGAACCGTGACATTTTTGAGAGATATGACCAGAAACTCGCCGTTCTCGCGTTTTATGGCCGTTTTCATGAGCTATAGCCCACAGTTTAGGGGTTCTAGGGCGATTTACCGTGACCTTCCGACCTGATACATGTTGGAAAGATATGACCATAAACTCGTCGTTTTCTTGTTTTATGGCCGTTTTCATGAGCTATTGCCCACAGTTTTATGGTTCTAGGGCTATTTAAAGCAACCTTAAGACCCGGTACATGTTTGAGAGTTATGCCTAAAAACTCGTCGTTTTCGTGTTTTATGGTCATTTTCATGAGTTATTGCCCACAGTTTTTGGGTTCATCCGGATTTGCATGTCTCGAAAGAACCCTGACATGTTTGAGAGTTATGACCAGAAACTCGCCGTCTCTTCTCGAGTTTTTATGGCCGTTTTCATGAGCTATTGCCCACAGTTTTGGGGTTCTAGGGCGATTTTCAACTACTTTAAGACCCGATACATGTTTGAGAGTTATGACAAAAACTCGTCGTTTTCGTGTTTATGGCCATTTTTATGAGTTATTGCCCACGGTTTTTGGTTCCAATTGGATTTGCAAGGCATGTAAGACCCGTTACATTTTTGAGAGATATGACCAGAAACTCGCATTTCTCGCGTTTTATGGCCGTTTTCATGAGCTATTGCCCACAGTTTAGGGGTTCTAGGGCGATTTACAGTGACCTTCCGACCTGATACATGTTGGAAAGATATGACCAGAAACTCGTCGTTTTTTTGGCGTTTTATGGCCGTTTTCATGAGCTATTGCCCATAGTTTTATGGTTCTAGGGCTATTTAAAGCAACCTTTAGACCTGATACATGTTTGAGAGTTATGCCTAAAAACTCGTCGTTTTCGTGTTTTATGGTCATTTTCATGAGTTATTGCCCACATTTTTGGGGTTTTAGCCGGATTTGCATGTCTCGAAAGAACCCTGACATGTTTGAGAGATATGACCAGAAACTCGTCGTTCTCCGCGTTTTATGGCCGTTTTCATGAGCTATTGCCCACAGTTTAGGGTTCTAGGGGCGATTTACAGTGACCTTCCGACCTGATACATG